>JAPWTK010000164.1:0-27500 GCA_029963805.1 Aromia moschata
CGTCAAATTTAGTGTAAGCATTTTACGAAAGAGTGTATTTTATAGAATGATAAAGACGTCTCAATGCAAAGGGTCTCCCCTAGTAAGTATTGTACTGGTATGGTAAAGTACTGGGTCCTCTGGCACTGGACCCAGAGGCTCCCCGATGCAAATACCATAAATATAATTTAGGCCTCAAGTCCGCTCAAGTCCTCGTTCTAGTGGATATTTTGGGCTTTGATGTTGCAATTTCAAACGGATCGTTCTTGAAAACCATCAACGAGGAATGGTCTGATGTGTGGTTGTAGGCAGCTGAAAGTTACATATATAATTTTTTTAGGATATACATATATCGTTTTCCTGTAGTTAACGAACTAATAGGGAATGTGTTTTTTTTGTGTTGTGCATATTCGGAGAGATAATCGGAATATGTACTAGGTGCAGCAGAAAGACCACGGAACAACAGAAGAAAAAAAGCAAGGTCGGTTAAATATGCCAAAAATTATTTCAGTAATCTTTAGTTTGAAAACATTTCCTAGATTTATTAAAAACAGTCATTATTTCTGACTTTTGCCTGACGCTGTATACGATTTTTCTGTTTTGCCAACAAAAAAAAAATATTTTGATTTTCGTTAAATTTCTGTATTCGTTTAGTTTCGGTATTCGTCATTTTAAAATTGTTCTATAGTTCTTTATATAATATTAAAGAGTTTTCGCAATATTTACGTTTTTGTACAATTGTTTTTTTATAAAAATACTGTAAGTACTTCTTGAACAAATTATTTGTACTCTCGTTTATGTAATATTTTCTATAATTGTAGTCTTGTCTGGAAGATGGGACAGTACTTCCGAAATTACTTCTCTTTTTTTATACATTCAATTTAAAAAATAGATTTTTGATTGTCTCGATATATTGAATACATGCTTATTGCTTAAAATTAGTATCATTCAAGAATTACTGGAAATATAATGAAAATGTATCTCAGTACTCGTATGTATGTATGTATGTAGGTTCTCGTATGTAGGTACTCGATATTCATTTCTAAGCTTTTTGGCTTCTCCGGTTTCAGTCAACCTAATTTCGACACAAGCAAGTTCTGGCCTTAAAATGGATTAATATAAATTCGGTACCACACGTCTCGCAAAATTACGCAACTTCCTCATTACGTCGCGCCATTAACCAGTTTACGAATCCACTTCTGCTAGACGCAATATTTTTTAAAAGCGAAATCGAATCTGGTCCATCGCACTCCTACCGCAGTGCAGTATTGAGTACATCTCGAAAATTACCAGGCGCTCCTATATTGGGAAACGCGTACCGATAAATTTTCGAAGGCTCTGGTAGTCCTCGTGCTGAAAACCGCTCGGAATAATCCTAAAGGAGCGCAAATAAACGTACATACCTATACATTAGTCCAGTGCAATTAGGTTTTGACCCAGACGTTTGGAAAAACAAGTTGGAAAATTAGTAAAAATTTTTAAAATTTTGAAATTTGACATTTATTGTTATAGTTATATATAACCGATGTCGGTTGATGAAATTTGAAATACTCGTATATTCGTAACAGGATATGTGACTCACATCACAATTTAGGGACTTTTTACTAGATCTAAATATATTAGAAGGATATAATAATAAAAAAAAATCAAACGAGACTTGCTAATTGCCTGTTGAGTAAATACTTTTCATTTGGAGTTCTTTTGCTATTATAGCTTTTTTATTTAAGTCACCCCTAATACATATTTTTACCAGTGGCGGTCGGTGGAATTTGACATGCTCGTATTTTCGTAATGAGTCATAGGACCCACGCCATATTTTAGGGGTGGTTACTAGACCTAAGCAGAATGCTATAATGGCAAAAAAATCTTCAGGGCAAACTTGCGAATTTTTTTTTTCCAAAATGGCTCCCTCCGGGTAGATCGTGGAAACGGCTTGCAAAATATTTTTTTCATAATCACCGAGTAAATACATTGTTTTTACTTGTGATTTTTGCAAAATTATTATTTTCCTTAAAGATACAACTATTGTAAAATCTCATAGACGAAATGTTGAGGCAGCCTTTTTGGAAAAATAATTTCGCAAGTTTTCCCTGAAGATTTTTTTGCCATTATGTGTGGGTCCCATGCCTCCTTACGAAAATACGAGCATGTCAAATTCCACCGACCGCCACTGTTTTTGTACACATGCTTCATTAGCAAAATGCGAGAAATTCAAACTCCACCAACCGCCACTGTTATAAATTAAACTGATCATTATCAAAATTAAGGTACAAAATTCAGGATTTCATAATAATTCAGGACCATATAGATAGAGGAAGTAGTGAAGACGTAGTGTAGTTACTCATATTTAGGGTATGTTTTGCCCTAGGGCCTCTCTTTACCAAGCTACGAATCCTCAAAAATTACAAACTGACAATCGTTTTCAAAAGACACAAACCAGCGAAGGTGTAGGAAATTACGTGATCATAACGTACGCACAGTGTGTCCTTTCACAGTAGTTGAGATATCCAGTGGTGGCTTAGAAATCTGTATTATTTAAAGATAAAAAACTTGTTCATTGATATTAGGGTTGGCCGAATTACGCATTCTTACACTTACTCTCAAAAGTACGCATTCTTACGCTTATTTTCACTTGCTTATTTTTTGCATCAGTTATAGTTTTTAGCAGCGAATTTACTTCGTCCACAATTTGTAGTGACTTCGCTAACGACAACGCATTGTTTTGTATTTTTTGTATGGCATCAGATAAACCTTTGTAGTTACTATGAATAAGTTTTTAAGTTTTTAGAGATGTTCCAACGGATAAATCTTGAAATTTGGTGTGGCTGTCCTTAATAGCTGCGGCTTCGGCAGGATTGAATTGTAAAATAACAACTTTTCTTTACTGGAAATGTTCCGCATAATAAAACGCGGCTTTCAACTATGTTCCCCAACGTCTAAGAATCGGTTGTGGTGGTTTGGGAATACTAGAACATTTGCTGTGAAATTCGCGAAAACGTTTAGGATATTTTAAGAATACTTGTTTTGTACCCGCTATTAATGCGTCTATATGACATTGTGAAAACATTGTCTAATAGTTACTGCTACAAGATGTAATGTATGTTTGTACTTTGCACGTAACATGCGAGAACCTGCAATTGGTTTCTGAAAGCAGACTACCACTAATAGCATCGCGGGGGCACCATTGGCCATAAAAATCACCATCTGACTTGACAGTTAAAATTATTTGAGGGTCTCCAACACAACCCTCGTAATTGTATTGCCATTACACTCTCTTAGTCTTTTACTAGCTAGTAACAGTGGGTGTGTATATTTTGGAGGGTCCACTACACGTACTATAACATTTAGAATAGATGTTATGAAGTAACTCATAATAGATACTTGTTTTTGTTATGGGGTGTCATCAAATATTAAGTTATTAGCTGATTTTGGCGGCTACGTCTTATCAAATGAACCGACATTTTCTCAAAAAACTCGTGTAACCTCATGAAATTTTCATATATGTAGTCGTACGCAGAATAGTGGGATATTTTCAAAAATTGAAAATAATGTGGTGTTTAGAAAAACACAAGTCCATATAAAGGCGTTACAATACTATTGCACCTTTAATTTGCGTAATTAGTGTTTCTAATTCATTCCGACAAAATCAGGACAGAAAGGAAATCGATAGAATAATTTCTTCAAATACTTACTACATCAGAAACTCAGAAGTCAGTGGGGTTCTTTGGGACATAACCTTTTAATTGTATTAAGTGTTCCCGCTTTTTCCATCAGTTTTTAGCTTATTTTTCCACCTTCAGCTTATTCGTCTGGGTTAAGGTTGTTTTATGTCTAATTGTACCGGACTATATCTGAAGCGAGAATAAGAGGCAAGCGGGTCACGGCTAACTCGGATCTCTCAGCTCAGTTGCGTCAGTTTCACTTTTCTGCATAAGGAAGCCGTTTCGAGAAAGGGAAATCCTAGTTACGATCGAATGGATGGCCGTGGAGAGTAAACGCGGTGTTGGACGACGTCGTCGTGCAGGAGTGGTAGGGAATGGTGTAAGCGCGTATGTACACCTAGAGATCACCTTCGTGGTTCCTAGACATGGCGGTAGCCTGCAGTGATTGGTGATTAACTCAAAAACGTGCGTGATTTGGGGATGTCTGTATGGACGAATATCACCAAATTGTTGGGTTCATTGGAATTGTTTTTTTTTTTGCAAAAAAAAATCGCCTTTCATTTCATCAGACATGTTTTAATGGAGCCTACGCATTTTGCTCTAGGCATGTTTTGTCTCTAAGTAATAGCAGTCTAAATCTAATCTAATATAAAAAAAAAAACAAAAACCGGGAACATTTTGTGTTCTAAATAATTTCTTTGGGCAAGTAAAATGGAAGTTTTATTAAGACGAGATGGCCGATTTTTGATTGTTCTATTTGAAACAAGCACTGAAAGTAGATATATATTCATGAGAAACAAGTGTTCAGTTAGGACACGAAACTTTTTTTCATTACACACGTTTTGAAAATGAGGATATCCCATAACAACCTCAAAGGCACACTATGCTTTTTGGCACTTGTTAACTCGTAATCGTAATAAAATTATTATGATGACTAATATATGTATATCATACGCGTTTATAGACCTGCTCCGATTTCAATCAAAGTTAGCATGGTGATAGGCCCTAAGCCCTTTATTGTGCAAAATTATGGTATATACTCTAGTGGTTCTCAAGACATATTTTTTTATATTATTTTTATATATGAAATCAAACGAAGGTCGTAGATTTTTTTAGGAAAACCTGGAAATCGGTTTATCAAATGTGTTGATCTTATGATCAACTTATTTTGTTCATTTGTTAAATAATGTGAATTCAGATTCCGTTATCTGTTTTTTTTTTTGCCAAAAACTCCATATTTTTCATTTATTTTCCGTACTTTTAATTTCTTACATTAAATCTGATAGTTTACCTGATTTTCTCCAAATCTCCAGTTAAAAAATCTTGAGGCTGAACATTTTATAGTAGTTGGGTATACTGAGATTCAAGTTGATGTTTTGACAAAGTTTACATATGACATGTACTAAAATGATATTAATAACTGGAATGAATGGGCTCGGAATGGAACCTTGTAGTACTCTAAGGATAGCTTCAGTTTTTAATTTATTCATTCTTGTTACTTTAATTTTATATTGTCAACAACAATATTTAAAGAAAATAATTACTCGTACACAAATAAAAAAATATACGTGACATTCACGTGAATCAAGTATACCGTACGCACGCCCGTGTTCTTGAGGCAGCGTATCTGACCTCGTTCCCGTATTATTTACATTTGATTATAATTAACAACTGCACGTATTTACCACTACTGCCATTAGTGTATTAATAATATCCGCTGGTAGAGAATGAAAAATGCGTTTGCGGTGCATTTCTCCGACATAATTCCTTTTGTTCGCCGGACTATGAAAAGAAAACTTAATTGAATAATAATCTTGCACTTTCGATTGTTTTTACCTACACTTTCATGAATGGAATGGGAAATCACTCGTGAAATTCTTATAATCGGATTTGTTTATTTGGATCGAGGTGTCCTTGGTCTATGACGACAATGTCGGTTCTTGGAAATGTTTGGCAACCTATAAGACATCGCAACAGATTCTTAGCTGGTAATGGGGTTTGCTTTATTACGAAACTGGGGGCTTTTATTTTTTTTTTTTTTTTTTATTTTTTTTTTTTTTTTTTTTTTTTTTTTTTTTTTTTCCATTTTTTTTATTTTTTTTTTTTTTTTTTTTTTTTTTTTTTTTTTTTCCCCCAATATTCTATTATTTCCCAGTGTATAAAATGATGAAAAACATTGAAAAAAAAAAGAATATTTGCGAAGAAACTGATAAATTATCCGTACATATAAATACATACGTAAATTTAGGTAAATCGGAAATCATCAAGCGATGTGCATTACTGTTAAGTAGATAATGCTGAATGCCCGCGTATTCTCCCAGTCGTTCTTGTCTGGCCATGTACATATATACGGGGAGATTGTTTTATTTTGACCATCCCATTTATTCGTAAACGGCTAAAGCAAATTGTAATCTACAAAAAGTATAATGTTCTTACCATCTGAGACTAGAATTGGGTATATATAAATGAAAGAAAAGTAATGAAAAATAACTGAAAATATTATATTTTTACTGATTATTACCCAAAATTAAACTTTTTTATTGAGTGTTATCCAAAATTAAGGTAGAATCAAAATGTATATAATCCTGCACAATGTCTCATTAATACCTAATTTGCAATTTATATCTACTGAGATAAATTCACTATAATGAGGCACTGTGCAGAATTACGGATATTTTGTTTCTTCTATTTTGGGTAAAACTCAGTTTTTAGATTTTATGAGCGTTTTTCACAATTTCATTGAAATATATGGCCTACTGTCAAATATTTAGCAACATAATATAATATAACTCACACGTATTGGGTCATAACTTTTTAAGAAATATAAATATTAAAAAATGGTATTTGAAAAATAATCTTCAAATTAGGAGTGCTTTTCAAAAATGCTATAAAACGTATGTTTCTGGAAAAAATTGTTCTAATCGCCGCGACGCCTAGCGTCGTGCAGTTTTCTTTAATTTTTATATGCCAAATTCTAGCCCCAAATTGTAGGAACGTGATACTTTTTGCAGGTTACAACTTGCTTTAGCCGTTTACGAATAAAATGGGGCGGTCGAGATAAAACAATCACCGTATACATACAGGGTCCACCATAAAGTTGGTTTCATTTGGGAAACATTTTTTTATCGATCATTTTAAAAGCTATATTGGGGATTCATTTCTGCATGTCCGACCACCAAAAAATATGTTTTGGCAGGTCATGTAATCACCGATTTCTAAAAGAACGTTCAATTCTACAGAGTAAAGGTACTCTTGTTTAGGTCGTCTAAATCTATCGGTTTTTAAGTTATTTACATTTAAAAGGTTCAATGTATTTTGTTGATTTTTTTTCAGGCATTGATATTGCTATATTTTTTCTAAGTAGGCTTGTGTCAACATTTGTCAAATTTACATATCATTAAATTATTTTGATTGAGCTCAACATGCCTTATACCAATGTCGCTGGTTTAAGAGATACAGCGTGTTCAAAGTTGAAATCAACAATGTTGAGCTCAATCATAATATTTTGGTGTCTAGAATCTCCAGTTTAGTCTTGTTCCATTCTTTCTGACTTACCCTGTATTTAATGCACGCACTCCCTGTATTTCTTCATTTGTGTAATTAATTTTTCTTCATATCTAAAAGTGTGTTTATACGCCACTACATCCTACATGTATCAGTAAAACAAGTTCAGGATAATACTCCTCCCGGTTTTTTATCTTGAAATTTAATATGACTTTTTTTGGGTGTCGGGTAGCTTCAGGCGAGAAAAAATGTGTTTGGTATTAACCCTAATGATACATCTACCCCGTTAAGCCAAAGGGTGCTCCGTTTTTTCTTGTAATATTTCATGTAATTACATCACACAAGTTGTTTCACAGTCGCTTTTAATTTCCGCTGAAAAATATTTAGCCATGGCGTGTTTGAGCGTCTCAGGATGAGGGGTGAAAGTGAATAGTGAATGAACTCGTAAGTATATTCCTTACGAAAAAAGTTGATATGTTGAAAATGTTAATGTCACCTCGGTATCTTCCTATCAATATGTATTAGTTTCTGGCAGTAAAACTATGAAATTCGGTATAATTGTGCACAGTTTTTAAAATAAAATGTACAACGATTTTTAAAATCCAAAGGAGAATCTACGGAATAATTATTACTGAATCATTACATTTCAATATATTTAAATTCAGATTAAGTAAAGTTATGATTAGGGTCCGGAAATGTGCGCCATAACGCATGGGCGACTCTATGATAATTAAAGTATAAACCATATTTTTTTAGCGCTTTGCAAATTATATACGCGTGTATTTCTTGCCCGTGCATTCGTAGGACACTGACCATCCCTGACATTGCGCCGGGACTATGCGCAGTAGTACACGGTCTGGTTGCCCGAGAGCAGGATAGTTAAACGCAGTTTAACACGCGTTATGGCAAACATTCCGGATCTTAGTTATAATTTATATTTTGACGACATACATATCTACATACATGCGTATATACTATAACTGCAGCATATGCAGTTTTGCATAAAACTCACATTTTATGTTTATTTTGAGGCTTGTCAAAATAAAGAAGCGAATGTCCATTGACATTCGATATTATTAAAATTATTAATTATTCGAAATTATTATTACGAAAGATACCTTTCATTATCTTCAGATCTATATAACATGGTGACCCACCCCGCTGAGCCGACTCGATTATACGAACCTCAATTATCCGAACATTCAGAACGCTTCGCTTTTTTTATAAGCAACTTTTTGAAACATTTTTAGTGCATTTCATTTGAGTATAGATTAGTTCAAATACATGATAATGTTAATAAAGTTTATTAACTTTATTAAAAATAAAGTCGTTTTGTACATCACCTGAGTATTTACATACCAATTTTTTCTTTTTCTCTGAAAATTCATGTATTTAAAAATCATATCCTTGTTTATCCGAATTTTTGGTTATCCGAACAACCCTTGGTTCCAATTAGTTCGGATAATCGAGCTTCATTTATTGCATTACAGAAATTCAAAAAATTTGATTGCAGAGTATGTAAGTGATACGTTTTATTCAATTAAAATATTTAGAGAGACCTGGATCTTTCGATTATACAAGAAGTAGAAGATAGCCACTTAATTATTTTGAATTGAATACTCTGTACATTGCATTTTTTGCTTCTACGGGAAATTCTAGATGTTTCATAAATGATCAGTTTATCTATGTTCAGGTCATTTTATAACCTATTGAATTTGTAAACTAATAATTTTACTAAACTGGCATTTGGTTATGTGTTCTATTACCACATCCGATTGATTTGTTATATAACCATAATATATTTTAAACCTGTGATGGTCAAAGTACAGTGAAATGATTTTCGTTGTTGTATTACCTTAGCAAAATTGTTTTATGTTGTTATAAATTTAAATATAAATTTTATATTACCTCGAACACATTATTAATAAAAATAGTTTTGTCAAAATTATTACTAACGTCTAAATACGTTTTTCAATACACCGAAACATTGTACCATATTCGATGCACATTTTGTCGACTACATTGGATCATTAGGCGATGATTAAAAATGTTAAACAATTTAACTTGATGTCCTGATGATGGCAACATAGTCGACGAAATATGTTTTGGTGTTTTGAGATTCCTACTCCAAGAACAAGTTCTCCAAACAATTTTGATTAAATTAAATAGCAGGATTAAAGTTTTTTCTTTTTTATATTAAATGTTTGAATCGTAGAAACAATAAAATGGAGCTCTCATAACTTCATAAGAATAAACCATTTTATTTTCGGCGTTTTGTAGCTTTCGGGATATAATTTAGGTATGCCAGTTACACTGCTGAAAAAGTATATTCTCTTCCTTGATACATTCTTTACATACATATGTATATGAACAAAATGAGATATAAATGAAAATTTGATATGTGAAACGCGAAGAAATCCCCTGAACACAAAGTTAGATGAGTTAATAGAGCATATAATAATTTGTTTACATGAGAAAACATTACTGAATATTGTGTACAAATATGCTTAACTAACATCATTTTTACTGGCGCTAAAAATGTAAGGATTGGTATTCAAAAGCAACCGAATTTTGTGCTATATTTATGATTGAACTGGGTTTATACATTTTTTAAATTAAATCGAAAACATAAAATTTAAAAAAATGTTTCAAGCATATTTTTCTTTTTCATAATCGTTTTGAATTTGGTTTTGAAATAATTATATTTTTTAAAGACAAATTATACAGGGTGTCCCAGAATGATTTATACAAGCTATAATTTCTATACTAATAAATATGTTGGAGTGTAACAAAAGCGACGTCAATTTGTTGTTGAAGGGTTAGTCATCATTAAAAATTCCCCCCGGTAAAGCGGTTTCCACATTCTGCGTTCGCTTAATGGACGTACTGTTAGTAGTGTGCTCCCGGAAATGACTTCTGGTGGTTGCTGACCTCCTCAGACCCGCCGGAATACGCCGAGTCCCATTTAAGCGCACTAGAGCGCAGTCCCTCTATGTGACCTCAAATATAAGACATCTAAAAACCAAATAAAAATTACACAGGCCGATAAGATTTTAACCCAGAAACCAGAATATGTTTTTCCAAAGGTTTTTGATGCGCTGAATCCGAATCTCTCTATTGGCTCTGGGATTCGAGATATCCTAACCTAAAAGTGCAAACAAAACGATTTTGGCCTATATTTGAGGTTATGTCGCATCGCAATTTTTTTCTCAAAAAAAATATGAACAACGTCTTAAAGTACATGCCTTGCCCTTTTAAATGAAGTGGAGTTTACTCAAATATCTTTTTTTTCATTGAGATATCGCATTTTGAAATTTTTAAGTTTGTGAACTCTATAATTGAAAACCTATTAAGGATCGCGTGTACATCAAACAGTCCATTGGTTTTTTTATTAGAAAACATTGAAAATGTTTGAAATTCAATAACAGGTCAATGTTTTCTAAGGTAAAAAGACTTGCTCGTTCAGAATCCAAGGTCAGATTTTCAAAATGGATCCTCGGATTTGGATTCAGTGCATCAAAAACTTTCGGAAAAATATATTCTGGTTTCTGAGTTAGAGGGTCGGCCTAATTTTGTCGGCCTTTGTTATTTGGCCCGACGCAATTATGGCCTTATAATGGTAGCGGTTAACTTGTTAAGAAACAAGGCATCGTTGTAAATATATATTTTTGCTATATCCACATTATCCACACTATACATACATAGATGTTTTAATTTTATCGTTTTAATTTGCTTCTCTGACTCGTCACCCTCTCAATAGCACATGTTTAAAAATACAGCGACCCTGCTTCCTCTGCGAATACCGTGTTTTCATAAGGTGCGTAAAACAACATAATAAATTTTCTAAAAAATCGACTAGTTCCTCGGGTGACAAGAAGTCGTGGCTGGCGAGGATGCGGCTTGTTTAGCTTTCAAACGACTGCCATTTATAAAAATGACATGTAGCTTGCGTGTTTGGTATATCGACTTGTTTTGTTTTGAAACAGGCCTCGGCTGGAGGCTTGTTGCGTTGCCTTTTCAACAATTGCCTCAGATTTAATTTAGCAAAATTAGATGTTGAGTGAAAAATAGTTGCAAAGCGACCTATTGAGCAATTGAAAAGTCGAATCGAGAACAATTAAAATTTGATTTACTTTCGATTTACGTTAATTCGGATCTTCCATAAAGTACCTACGGCTTTGGTATTTGGTTAGAACCTGTTATATCATTTTAAAGACAGTATAATAGTGGTATTTCGCCAATTATGTTTAATAATTTAGCAATGTTGAATTATTCGCATAATAAAAAAAAAATGTATACAGTACAACCTCGAAAATCCCAAATAAATATTGCAATAGGTTATTTGGACTATCGATTTTTTCGGATTATTAAAAAAGGAATTATCTGTTACATATATTAAACGGAACTACATACATATTTATACACGAGTTTTATTTCTGAAAGAAAACAAGAACGCAAAAAAAAAACTCTAAATAATCTTAAAGTAAATCAAAAAATTGTTTGGTTTACTTGAAAGAGGCCTTGTCAGATATATATGAATCATCTTATTATTCGGAATAAAAATCGTGGTATAAAATACAATGCTTACACAGTAACGTAATACAATTAAAATAAACTCACCCCCTATTTGGAGGGTTTAGTGGAAAAGTTACCTATCTCAAAAATTTGAATGTTTAATTGTTTGTTTTATAATATTATATATAATATTTTTGACTTAGTGTAAAGAAATATTTAATACACTTACACCTATTATTATCTTAATTAAAATCCCAAACAAAGCCTTAAAACGGTACGATGTCCAGATAATCAGGGTTGCAAAAATTCATAGTTTTGTGTTTTTATTTTTTTTATACTTGAATTTTTGTTTGCGCGTTATTGCATTTGGGTTGAATTCGTGAAGTATATTTTTGCTATTAAAAAAGATACATTTTAATGAATAAAATTATTGGTAGGCAAATATGTAAAACAATATTTAACTATTTTTAAATTTCCAAATGTTTGCTTTTTTTATATTAGTATGTAACAAAAAAAATTATATCTATATAAATATACTTCAAGAACTAAAAACTGATATGCAAAAACGTGCACAGAAATTCGCCAGGTGATATTAAGAAAAAATAATACGGAAAAGTCGGAAAAGTCGGAATTTTTGCATGAAACTTCATATTTAACATCAAACGTGAATCAAACAATTTTTCTGTATGACAATTTTCTATGTTTTAAAAAATAATAGTATTTTGTGGCGATTGAAAATTTCAAATGGCATAATGGCGGGGTTGCCAACTTGATAGAACTAGTATGTTGGCTCTTTTTTTGTTAACATTACAGATTTTTTGACGAACGCAACTTAAAGATTTTTTAAAGCAACTTTATCGTACATTCAATATTCAAATAACCTATTTCTCTGTGAAATGAATTTTACTGACAATGTTTCTTCCTCGTTCCCACAAATAGGACTAGGTAAAAGATAGCGCGACTTCGAAGAAAGGGGGCAAGGCAATATTATTTAACGAAGTCACAAAATTTAACAATTAACCATTATTGTTTTGTGTTATTTTGTTATAAACGGATGTATATACACCGAAAAAATGAGTTAATAATCCTCATTATGGCTAAATGGAAAATTTTCCAAAGCCAGGAATAAAAAAATGATCGGCACCATCCTATACATATTTTTATGTTTGAGTCACATGAACACAATACTAATTACGGCCGATGCTGGTTATATTCCATTCTATCTTACATGTCTGTTCCAACACAGATAAAAAGGGTATGTTCAAACGTCAAGTGTCATTTTTACCACAAAAATTGAAATTCTTCCTCCAAGAAATATACGTATATTGCGTTAAATAAGATAATAGACGTGAGGAAATGCAAGACGTACTATTACTTCCTGAAACAAGTGTCAATTAGGCGGTAACACAATCCGCGCTTGGACATGCCTTTAAAGTCTAGATAATTGTCACCTCTCATCTGGGGTTTGTACGATATAGCATGCGTTATACTATCACCACTATCTGTACCTACATATATTTAGTAGTATTTTAATGAATATAGGTAAACATAGGATTTGTTTTGTTCGCTATTAATGAACTATTTTTGTTTCAACGTATCTCACAATTAAGCCCCAAAAATTACAAATGATTTTTTATTTATTTCAGTTTGTCATTTCTATACGTAATGCTAAAAATATGTATAAAGTTATTTGTAAAAGGAGAAACAACTAATATTCAAAAACGTAAAAAAAATCGTAGTACATCCTTAGGTCCTATATATTATGTACAATATACATAATGCATAATAATGGTAAGGTAAGGTTGGTAATATTACTTATTAGACCTTTTGATTTTAGATAAATTGTAAAAAAACAGTCAATGTTACATGGTCAGGGCCGTAGCTAGAACAAAAATTGTGAGGGTACTAAGGAAAACCTGCCTTAGTATCCAAGTAGTAGTATCCAGAGATGCTGCCAAAGTATCCAAAAAATGTTTCCTCGTTGATAAAATATAATAATATAATTTGTGTTCGAAAAATAGTGGCTACAATTAAAAAAAAATGTCGTTGATGTCATAATTAAAAAGTGATGGGGAGAACATTTTGAAATTTGACTGTTTCGCGACTTTAGGTATTATATAGTATTGTATATAATAATTAAGTGGACTTAACTTAATTTAACGTAACTTTCTTTTTTCCCGTGTGTCTGTGTATAATAGCGATTTTTTTAATTCATCCTCGCGGAAATTGTACATACAGTTCATTTGTTTTAAGTCTGTGCTTACGTCATATGCCTGAGTATGATATCAGAATATGAACTAATGTGCAAAATACGAATCAAGTTTAAGAGTATCCCAATGGAATTAAGTAGTCACTTTAAATGGAAATCTAATTCCGCTAAGAATAATGAAAATTAAATTTTTATATAAATAGAGCGTTGCTCAAATTCGCCTACAAATATACGCACAGTGCAGCAACAGCAGCTTTGCCATTTGCCGCAGTAGATAAAACCTGAAATTGTGTACATTTATTTTGCGAGAAGTACAGTCTGTTTGTTTTTTGTGAATATTACCTCACGGGCATGGTCATACTACCTCGTACTACGTTTGTTGTGCGCATTTCGCGGACAAAGCTAGTCTAGACATACTGTAAGTGTATGCACTTATTAACGAAATATGCGTACTGCGTGTATGCGTAATAGATGCCTAGATGAAAGGCAATAAGTAGCTTCATATTACCATCACAAACTAAAACCTTTTTGTCCTTGCCATACGATTCTAATAATTCACCAAAAATACAGAATTACGTATTTAGTAACACCAGTAAATTGTCACGTGAGCGCCAACACTGGCCGAATGGACTGTTGAAATGATATATGAAATTATCCTCTACTTACGACTTCGAGATTTTTCGATGAGAAAAGTAAAACCGCAATCTAAAAATAAAATTCACCACGATGGTGAATAATTTGTTAAAATGTCAGTAGCCGCCGGCACTTCCGTCGATTCGCTGGTCCTTGACCGCGTAATCTCAATTGCAAATTGCGAATACTAGGTGGCCGAGCTGGAGTATACCCGACGACCGATCGCACCGGAGTTGCCGGATTATTATTATTTTTTAGATCCGTCGTTCGTGCCAAAAATCTATACATTTTCTTTCCTAGCTTCTTCGTATCTTCACTAATACTCGTAAATATATTATGTATTTCAAGGTGGTACATAATGTAGGTGTAATGTTGGCCAAATTTTCTGACGATGCACTAAATACTACACCAATGGAAATATTGGTGTAAAATGCAGGAGAGAATTTGTGAAGTGTTACCTCATTTGTCAAAACTGCCAAGTCGACATTGGCATCCCCTTTTTAATTAACGAATATGGCGAAGGCCCCCCCCCCCCCCCAGAGAGCCAAATTAATGTGATTTATTTTTCGTTAGATTTTATACATACAACGCTTTACAATAAAAAGATTTTCAACTTGTTCAATTTTCAATCATGTCCACTTACGTACAGTTACGTTTTTATGTTTACTTATATTTCATGTATGATGTGTATGAACTTAATGTCAACGCGGATGGTTGTTTTTGTTATACAGTGCGTATCAGCCAATTGAATTAAATTCACCATAAGTAGGCAACTGTCAATGACACATCAAAACACAATTTTTATTATTGCGGATATTTTTAATCTAATGAATTTTAAACAAATATATTAACAAAATAATTCTTAAGTCAGGAGATGCGCCCAGAATATCCTGACAACACGCTAATCTTTAATAAAAGTGTTGTCTGATGTTACGTGACAGCAGCGTAATACTGTCGGAAATGCATCTAAATTCATCTATATCTTGTGGCTTTGTTTTGTAAATGGTATTTTTAAAATATTCTCTAAAAAAAAATCAAAAAAACGGTTAGGTTTTCAAAAAACAACTATGTGATTAATGTCCTTGCGTGATATTGCTGGCCACTCTAACGGCTTTCGCCTCCCAATTCAATAATTTGGAAATATTAGAACAAAGTACAACAAAGTGACATTACATGAAAATGCGGCGGTGCTCCATTATTGTGTCTGGGTATTGCTGAATTTCTTCTATTGGGATACAGTTGAGTCTTTGGGTATGCATCTCCCTCATCCAGTGAGGATTTTCTCTAAAGAGGTTCTGACGATTTACCTGTCAGTCTGGCAAAAGTAAACTATTATATACATTTTGATATTGTTATATTCTTTGCATTATTTGTTTGCAAAATTCCACTCTTCTATCTAAGTCGTCTTTGCTGAGCTCATGATAGGAGTTACAAAGCTTGTATGACTGCATTTTATTGTCCTTTGTACAACGGATAAATGACTAACACTATTTTCTAAGGCAACTCTTTTGATCATGACATTCGGGTTTTCCTGAAATGTCACCAATACCTCTATTTTTTTTTCAATCATCGCCTAAAGAAGAACCGCGTTTGCTTACTTTATCTTGGGGTATGGGTGATAAGTCGGGATATTTTCCTCTAAACAAAGAACCACATCTGTCTGAGTTCGTATAATAAATATATTTTCTTTGTTTCTAAGAAAATTGGAACAAAAGAATCCGTCTTCCTCATCGTGCCCCAATTTCCCTAGAAATGGAGGCAAATTCCTAAACCTGGCAACTCTGCCATCGCAATTGTACGTGACGCTCTAGAGCCAAGACCTCGCGGATCCCCGCAGACCCCACGCGCGCCTCCCTGCCATCCTTCCGCGTCGCATTCCACCGAAAGCGAATCTTATTTTGAATGTCCCTTTCGTCGGGCCTCACGGACAGCATCGCCAACGGACAAACGGTCGCGTTTTGCCAACATATACTTACATAATTGGGGACAATAAAACGTATATACCTTACGTAGCATCGATGCACATCTTACGAGCATTTATACTTCAAAAGGTAATTTTGCACCAACTGGAACTATTGAGTCGATCAAAAAACTTTTTTGTTGCTAAAGTGGCCTAAAATGAGCTGGTACATAGAAATTTTGTAAAAAATTTTGAGTAAAAAAAGTTAGTCTGTCTGCGTAACACATATTATCTATACAGGGTGTTACTTAATGCTATGTATGTATATTAGGGTGGACCTTGATATTTTTTTTTCGTTTTCTCTCAGCGGGCCGGGTGAAAATCAGTTTTGGGTACCTAAAAACTTTTGCGGAAACCCAAACTGCCGCGATCGGAACCTTTTTTCCCGTGCCGCAAAGCGCCGGAAGTTTCTTATGGGATTTACATGTTAAAAATCACTGAAAACGTTCTATACGCTCAAAAACTATAAAAATCATCGAATCTGATAGTCGCAAGGATATATTTCCATGTATCATTTCCTCCTGAATAAGATGGAATCGTCATATTTCGTTTATTTGTTGAGTGAAAAAAATTATCAGCGAAAAATTGCGAAAAAACACCAAATTAAACAAAAAAAATTTGAAGAGAAGACGAAATAATTTATTATGGTGATTGTACCTGACTATGAGGAGTATTAAGCATATCATGAATCAAAAGTAGAGGTAAAAACCTACAATTTGACGTCCGGTTGAAGTCTGTAGGTGCCTCTGAACCGGAGTTACGATCATTTCAAGTTTTACGCAAAATTCAGGAGCGTATATGACGGAAGGCGATTCAATCCTGATTCTCAAACGATAGATTCTCCTGCATCGACTTGCATAATTTAACGATAGTATGAAATGCTCCATATCATACGAATAATTCATCATCTTAATATAATATTACCTTTAACTTGAAGTCATTTTACATTGATTATAAGAGAATTTCAGATTGGAATATACTATAGTGTCCGACGTTCGCACATGTACTTGTAACGTTAGCATCATACTTTGGAGTTGGGGAGCTGCGTCGTGGTATAATCGGGTAGTAATACAAATCTCTATGTTATGTGCTTGTTTCTCAATAATCGAGTAGTTTAAGATTTATTCAAGCTTGAGCAAACGAAGCACGGAAGAATGAATTCTCGAAAAAAATACGGTTTTTTCTCTTAAAGGTGGTAGCTTCATTCGTTCTGACATTAGCCGCAGAAATTTCTTCGTATTACTACCAACTTCAAGAGAAGTCGAGAGAGAA
This sequence comes from Aromia moschata, assembly GCA_029963805.1. Lineage (NCBI taxonomy): Eukaryota > Metazoa > Arthropoda > Insecta > Coleoptera > Cerambycidae > Aromia > Aromia moschata. Next base: position 17,735 of record JAPWTK010000164.1, read on the forward strand.
GAAGATTCGAAGAGAAGAATTGAAATTGGCGACGGTCGTAAAGTGGTCGTTTGAAAAGATTCGTTCGAGAATGCGCCTCGGAGCGATCCGAGCAATCTGAGCAGTTCACCCGAACACGCGTTTTGATTCGAGCACTCCGAGGTCTCCGAAGCGCTCCGAGCGCGCGCCAAATACAAATAACCTGAAACTAATTTATTCCGTTCTTATTTGTGCAGTTTAACAAGTACATCGATTGAATTTTTGTTGGATTTGACTTAATCAAGTCAATTCAATTCATTTAATTACTAAATTGTACAAATAAAAACAGTTTAGATTAATTTAATGTTTGTTTACATTCATGTGTTTACGTCCGAATCACTTGAAGTTGGTAGTAATACGAAGAAATTTCCTCGGCTAATGTCAGAGCGAATGAAGCTACCAACTTTAAGAGAAAAACTGTATTTTTTTTCGAGAATTCATTCTTCCGTTCTTTCGTTTGCTCAAGCTTGAATAACCCTTAAATTACTCGATTGTTGAGCACATATGGAGCATTTCATACTACCGTTAAATTATGCAAGTCGATAAAGGAGAATCTATCGTTTGAGAATCAGGATTGAAAAAACAGAAAAATCGCCTTCCGTCATATACGCTCCTGAATTTTGCGTACAATTTGAAATGATCGTAACTCCAGTTCAGAGGCACCTACAGACTTCAACCGGACGCCAATTGTAGGTTGTTACCTCTACTTTTGAATCATGATATGCTTAATACTCCTCAGAGTCAAGTACAATCACCATAATTAATGATTTCGTCTTTTTTCAAATTTTTTTAGTTTAATTTGGTGTTTTTTCGCAATTTTTCGCTCATAATTTTTTCACTCAACGAATAAACGAAATCTGACGATTCCATCTGATTGAGGAGGAAAATATGCATGGAAATATATCCTTGCGACTATCAGATTTGACGATTTTCTTAGTTTTTGAGCGTATCGAACGTTTTCAGCGATTTTTAACATGTAAATCCCATAAGAAACTTCCGGCGCTTTGCGGCACGGGAAAAAAGGTTCCGATCGCGGCAGTTTTGGTTTCCGCACAAGTTTTTAGGTACCCAGAACTGATTTTCACCCGGCCCGCTGAGAAAAAACGAAAAAAATATATTAAGGTCCACCCTAATGTATATACTTGTTTGAAGATATCATCATCATAATCATAACATAGTATAAAACAAAGTCGCTTCCCGCTGTCTGTCCCTATGTATGCTTAGATCTTTAAAACCACGCAACGAATTTTGATGCGGTTTTTTTTAATAGATATAGTGATTTGAGAGGAAGGTTTATATGTATAATACATGCATAATATAGTAGAGAAACACTGATAATTTTAGAGGTTTCTAATGTGATGTAAACCGTGCGAAGCCGGGGTGGGTCGCTAGTTTCATATAAAAGAGGTTCATATAAATTATAACTTATAAAATGTGCTGTTTTTTTTTTAAATTTTTGTCTTATTAAAAATCTCGAAAACGGTTTGAGATATTAAACTATATTGCGGTACAGGTATATAGGTTTAGAATTAGACTTTGTAACCAAATTTTATATTTATTTCATCAGTGGCGTAGATATACCTATATACCCTAAAACAACTTTAACGAAAAAATGTTACCCCACTATTTTTTTAATAATTAGATTATTATTAATCATCGTAAACAAAAAAGGGGTTCTTTAATTTTTGTCGTATAAACTATCGTTTGGAAGTAATCGTTCTCAAAATATTATTTGCATACCATTTTTTTGAAGACCTTTTTCATAAAAATTATAAGGCATTTTTTAAAAATCCTTTAATTTATATAGAAAATTAATTGCATCACTTTTCTGTATTTTAATTATGTAAGAATCAGATGACCCGACAAAAAAAAAACTAGCACCCTGTATCTCGAAAATAAAACATTTTTTGGCTTAAAATTGGTCCAGGAATATCACTTTAAAATAAGTACATAACATTAAGTAACACCCTGTATACCATACCTGGAGCTGATTAGCTTTGAGTTTAATCACTTGAGGGGTGAAAAATAAATGAGGCTATTCCACTTGTACTTCCTTTGCTTATAGGTAATTCCCTAACGGTTCTTGGTACGCGTATAAAATTAAATTTGGAAGTCGCTAAATTTTTGCCTTAATTGGTTGAGAGGGTGGGGTGGTTTAAGGGGGGTTAGTTGAAAATAAGTAAAAGTTTTTAATGTAAGCTTTAGTGTGTACATTTCGAGATGTGAAGTTACTTGATTGTACATGTGGAATTATTACTAATCATGAATTATTATAAATCCATTTTGTCTTACTCCAATGTCTTATAGAATATTCATGGATGCCGTATATAATATGTTTCCCTGGGTTTTGAGGTAGATTATCAAAAACGTTTGAGATAAGAAAAATACTTGTAAATATATGATTCACAAAAAATAGCGATGCACATTAGATATGTTTTTCTACTGTGTTTCGAATTTACATTTTCCTTAAATTGAAGTTAGGACTGGATAAAAGCTATTTTCTAAATTGCACAGTAAATAAAACTTTTTTTATTTTTTGAGTTTATTGAAAAATGGTATTTGGAAAAAATGTTTATGTTGAATAGTTCTATATGCTATTAAAAATATGACTCAACTTAGGAATCACCCTGTATGCATCTGTATTTATATGTAAATAGAAACAACTAAAGGAAACTCATAGGGAGGTAACATATATGTAGGTAACTCACGTAGCATGTGATGGTGTGATGGAGGTTATCTCAATACCAACGACGAGAAGCCAGTTGCGCAATTGATTCCATTGCAGTAGTTCCGTGTCAGTTGGTGCTGCTATACAACTTTCGCTGTATGCAATATATTAGTATAAATTGTAACAGCTTATTGATTTTGTTACATTCATATATCACACTTAGGATGCGTATACATTTTTTTTCTGTAAAAAACTGATCTTTGTTGTAATACTGGGTCATTAAATGTACACAGATCTAAAACATTGCCAAGTAACAATTATTTTCCACTATCAGCTAATTCGAGATTTAAACTTCCAGACGACCGTTAAAAACTTAATGGTCATGCGCTTTTTAATTCAAAATTAAGACGCTTTCGGCAAAATTCTGAGCTGAAGCGGATGTTAAACGTCTATTGTATTCCTGAAGGACTCTGGAATTACAATAAACAATATAAAACAAATTTCAGAGGTTCAATTTTGCATTTATAAATAATAAATTATTTACATTTTCACATGCTTAACTAGGCTTCTACAAGGTAATTAAATTCTAACTTTGACATAATATGTAATGTGAAATTGACTTAATTCATAGTTAGATTCTTATTCATAGTTATGGAAAGTATGTACTTAGCAGTAGTAACTTTTTTCCTGTTCCAATTTTTGGGCACATATTCATCATCATTAAAATTACATAAGTAATACAATTTTCATTTTAAAATAAATACATCATAAGTATATACGGTATATCTACAACTACAAGAATTTTCCTATGCATCAATTTTTTAATTGGATTTTCTTAGATAATCGTGTCATGATTACCTATTTCACATTAGAATTATAAGAATTTCAAACATGGAAGTAAGTACCTCCTTCCTACCTCTGAGTATAGTCACTTTTAAGAATCTGAAATTGTTGAGACAGAATTTCATTTATTTCGTACTAAATGTAACAAACAGTCATTCTTTCAATAACCGTACTGAAAATTGTACTACAAATTGAAAATTTTCAAAAAAATTTCCTTGTTTATATCATTATAAAAAAATATTTATTCTTAGGTGTATAAAAACTTTTTTTTTGCTACAGTCGTAACGCGAATGTAAATAATTATCAGTCTACCATTACATTATAACAAACTGTCTTTCGCTAAATCCATTTTTCGTCTTGAATTTATTATTTGCATTAGAACCAATATTAATTATACGCACCTTTTATCGAACTATGTTTGGGTGAGTCATTGAATGATTTATGTGTATTTTAGTTGTAAACAAAAAATAATAGTAGCGGTAGTAAATTCGTCATATATTTTATATGAGAAAATATATGAGTACGCTGTGAGTAACTCACTGGAACGTTACTTGTATTTGTAATTATGTAAAAGATATTATTTTTACATATGTAATATTTTGGTTTTCAAAAAATACAAGTACCCATATTTGTTTAACTACATATGAGTATACCACAAGAAGTGGATTTATACACACACAGTGGATTTGTAGATCACAACACATGTAAAACTAATGTCTATATTTTTTCAAAAAAAAAAAATAGTTGATTTAAAAGTGTGATATTTAAAACACCCATAAAATCATTTATGATATTACATTTCACATTAAGGTTCCCCTTCCTATAATAATACGAGGTGTGTAAATTAAGTAATGAGACTGATTTTTTTTTTTATTTTTTTTATTCCAGTAGAATTACAATTCACTATTGTCTCCTCCAAAATAACTTCTCAATGAAAGGATCGGTTACAGCCGTTTGAATGTTTCCTATTGTCCTAAAATGACGTCCGTTGAGATGATTTTTCAATCTCGGGAACAGAAAAAAGTCACAAGGACACAAATCAGGCGAATACGGAGACTGAGGAGCCACAGGAATGTTTTTACTGGCTAAAAAGTCGTTTACTGAAATGGCCGTGTGACAAGGCGCATTGTCGTGTTGCAACATCCAGTTGTTCTTGATGTTTGGTCTCATTTGCATAACCCTTTTTCGAAGTTTTTCAAGAACCTCTCTGTAAAAATGTTGATTTACTGTTTGGTCTGCAGGCACAAACTCTTTGTGGACAATTCTCTGATTATCAAAAACGCAAATCAGCATACATTTGATGTTCGACTTGCTCATTCTTGCTTTTTTGGGTCTTGTAGAGCTTGATGTGTGCCATTCCATGCTTTGGTGCTTGGTTTCCGGGTCTTACTCAAACACCCAAGTCTCATCACCAGTAGTGACACGTTCCATAAAATGGGGATCATTTTCAATCGATTCCAAAAAGTCAAGACCCCTTTCTCTCCTGATGCCGTTTTGTCCCTGCGAAAGGTTTTTTGGAACCATTTTTGCGCAGATTTTTTCGTTATTCAAAATTCGTTAGTCAAAATCTGATGAACAGTGGTGTGATTCAAATTTAACGCCTCTCTCGTCGTCAACCGACGATTTGAACGCACAAGATCCCATATTCTATCGAATTTTCATCGGTTCTTGAAAATGAAGGCCTTCCGCTGCGTGGTTTATCTTCAATCGACTCTCTTCGTTCTGAGAATGCCTTAAACCACCGAAAAACCTGGGCTCTATAAGAACACTGCCTCCGTAGGCATGTTGAAGTTTTGCAAAAGTATCCGTTGTGATGTGTCCAAGTCCGAAGCAAACACTCATTTTTAAAACGCACTAGAAAAAATCGGTTTACGAAAAGAACAAACAAATGATTCTAACAAGTTCAAACTTGCACTGAAGTTTCATTACCTGTTAATTTACCGCCCTTCCAAGTCCCGTCTCCGCGGTGGTGGTAGATCGCGCGCTACGTTGCCAGTCTCATTACTTAAACTACATACCTCGTACAATAGTTGTCTACTGTCTTATACACCCCAAGATCAATTTGTTTAGAGCATTGCGTGTTGTGTCAATTCAACACCGTGTATACAGGTATATGTACTTTATGTCGGAAAGCTAGTTAGCTTATTTTATAGAGTCAAACTTAGAGACTGCCTAAAGAGAAAATTAAAGATTAGCATATTAACATACAGACCGACGGACTTCTACACCACCACATGGACATGGAAGTAATATCATTGTTATTTTTGTTTATTCTTTTGTTTTACAGTATATTTATAATGTAAATATGTTATATACAATTCGTGTAGATACGTATTGTTTTACATTAATACGTGAATACGTAATTTCAGAAGAGTATTAAAAAGTCAGAGGTCCAATTTTTTGGAAAGTGAACTGTCAGTGGCATTACTGTTGCTATTAATGTATTTATGATGTTAGGTGTGTTATAATATTAATACATAATTACTTTTATTACACACTTAAAAAAAAACAATATGTACTCATATCTAAATAATATCCTAACTTATTATACAATTCCCAAATTTGTTTAATGTGAAAATACCGACTCAGTCATTTATCGAGCACATTTTGAATGATTGTTGTACCTTTTTTACAAGCCAGAATATTTCGATAACTGTTTTGAAAAATATACTCTATGGTTAATGGCTTGACTATGAGCGTGGCCAAGCTCTCATGCGTGGCAAAAGGTCTCAACTGCTCGAAAATATTTTAAGCTGTATTAATAAACATACACACAAAAAAGATCTTTAATTTTTTAAAATACGTTTTATTTTTTTTATAAGGTATATTTTAAAATTTTGTTGAAAACTGTTTCAGCCCCAGAATTACAGGTATAACCTAGTGCGATATTATTTTACCGCTCTGAAAATTTTCCTGTAGATTCCACTATTTGTATTGTTGGTCTATTACTTTTCTTTAATTGAAGCTCGACAACTAACCGCACTTGTCATTGTTGCGTATTTTAAATTCTTCTATATGTAGATATGTAGAATAGATCGTCTAATTATTTTTTACAATAATTTCAATTTATGTTTTAAACGTCCTGTTGAAACTAAAATTTTCAATTTTCCAAATTCAATTTTGCCCCTCCCTGGACAAAATCTCCTTACGCCCACGAATTTTACGGTCATTATTGATAGTTGTATTTATTACTGAAGCGTTATTGACAGCATTGACAGTAGTGCAAAAAAATAAATAAACATGTTTCTTTGATTTCTCGGAAACATTGTTATTTGGTAGTAGGTAACCCATACTTACAAGAATCTTTATGCAGAGGTGTATTATTTTCTTGAAATTCATCCCCACGGACATAAATTCGAAATAATGGTTGCGTTACGAAGTCTGTCTAATTGACCATCTGCCAGTCCCACACACTGGGTCAAAGTGAAAGCCGGTCGTGGACAACCAAAATCCGTGATTACGTAACAGAATGCAGGACAGAGCTTAAGCGAACAAGTCTCCGTGTGTGCCAACCTTATAGAAATGATGCCCCTCGACAATTGAACTCACTGATGTAATACGATCGAGCAACCTGTTGAACTGAATAAGCTACCGCGAGGCATTTCGTCAGAGCTTTATACAGGGTGTCCTCCGTTCTGCGAAACCACTTTGATAAGTTTACTTTGACAGATTGCTGTGCGCAAAATTACTCCTCATAATAGTAAGCGAAGCTGGTGTTAATTGAAATTACTCTTTTTTTTATTATTGTAAAAATTAATTACATACATGGGGAAAGAAGCTTCGCACTACATTTTTTACCACACACATTTCCAAATCAAGTCATTTCCAAATAAAATTTTTCAGTAAGGTATATTTCTATATTTTATCTCTGCTTTCTTCTGATGGGTTTTCCCCTTCAATTATTGATATCTACCAGGTGTCAACTGAATCATTAATCTATAACTAATAATCTATAACTGTTAATATTGGATTACAAAATTGAAATTTGGAGATAAAATGCTTTCTAAATGACAATTTTTCACTACTTGTTAAGTTTCCGTAACTTCCGGTTTCACCGGAAGTGCCTCCAACTTTTCAACTTTAAATGGATCACACTGTACATTCTTAATAATTGGATCCTGCATAAAATTTGCCGTATGGCGGATATAAGTAATTGATATTTCGATTAAATACAGAATTAGTCTTCTGAAATTACCTGTAACATTGAATGTTTTCTAATATTCAGTTTTTTGCTCGTATTGGTGGCGAATATTTACATAAATATTAAACTGAATAAATCAACAATTACGTAATCTAATTTTTTTACCTTTTACGTATCATCCTACAGTTAAAAATTATGTTAATTATGCTAGTTTGAAGCAATGTTATAAATGTTGATATAAAATCATGGCGATAGCATACATACCTACACATGTTATTTCATTTTTTTAAACTTGAAAAGAAGGAACTTTAAGTATTGAATGAAAACTTAAGGAACATCATCAGTCCGAAAAATATGCTTTTAACATTTTTACACCACACTACGTATAAAAGTTTACAGAATTTATTAAAAATTAATAATCTTTCAACTAGATATTATTTTTGTAAATGTATTCAACACTAATAATTAGTTTACAATTATTGTTAAGTATTTACTATTGTACGTTTACTCTAAAAGAATCCATAGTTCACCACCACCACAACTCTGTCAATGACCCTCATATAAGAAATCCCAAAAAAAGTAACAGCCATTAAGTTAATATCCTAGTTGTTTCTTAAATTATTAATAACATTATTATTAATAAAAAGTGTAACCATAAATATTTATTGAATTAACAAGTTCACTTTTCTTAATTTTACATATGTATTTTTTTATTTGTACACAATTTTTCGAGGAATGCCATTTACAAATTACCTCAATATTTCTTGCTGTAAGTTAATTTTACCTTTCATTTCCGGCGCCCTGAATTCGGATAAAATTGTTACTTGAAATGTCAACCAATTATTTTCTTGACAATGAAAGTCTAACAATCCGCTTGACTGACATCTGGACTTTTTTCTTCCATCTGACTAATGTTGATTTTGTCGTTTCCCGTACTCTACTGTCCCCTTCAGCGACGGGTTGCTTTGAAATGATTCCTTATATTGGTCCACATCTCTACGACAGGTGTCTAAGTGTTCGGTGTTCTTATTTTGTGTATCATTAACAGATTTTTTACATTCCTTCAGGCACAAGTGGAAACACGTTTCGGCAATAACGTCAAGTAGGCATTTCGCAACCTATTGAATCTATTATCGAGTGCCTTCACCCCATAAATAATAGTTTGTTACGCCCTATAACACTTGCGTGCAGGGATTTCGTCCGTGTGGTGTGTGCGACAGAACTAATGAATAAAAACTTAATAATAATTTTGATGCTTGACTTAATAACTTTCACACCCACGTAGTGAAGCGGTAATAGAATGGACAACTAATATTATCTATGTACATGTACATTAGGGTCGTCCAAAAAAAATGTTCTTCCGACCCTAGCTTAAATCATAGTATTTGATTAGTTATTACTAATCACAGAAGATTAGCTCATTTAATTAAGTTTTAGAGGTCGCTCATTGGTGTTTTATTTTCCCATTCAAATTACGTTCAACGCTGCCATTAGGATAAAAAATTCCAATAGAATACAAAGATACCTACATTACCGACACTGAAAATGTTTTATACGATCCCCGACCACCAGAAAATAATATGAGCTGCCATAAATTTCTTTAATTGTTCGCGAAACGGCACCACGAACGAATAATGACGCATTTCCCATGTAATTTGAATGGGAAAATAAAACACCAATGAGCGACCTATAAAACTTAATTAAACGAGCTAATCTTCTGGAATTAGTAATAACTAATCAAATACTATGATTTAAGCCTAGGGCCGGAAGAACAATTTTTTTTTGGACCACCCTAATGTACATACTCCTATTGTTTGTCTGTATAACTTTTTTCACTCGTACAAGTACAACTCGAGCTCAGTACAATTTAAATTTGTCGACAAGATTTGCCACGAGAAACGTTCAGATTATTTTCACCATTTTTTATTCTCTTTTGCCGTTCAACGGAGTTTTCCGCCACTAGCAAAATGTAATCAACTGTTTCAAATGGCGGTTGGATTCCTTTGATATGGTGTTATGCATACCTATCCTAGTAGGTGCACTGTTATTTCCACCACATGTGCAATGTTATAGCACTCAACTGTGTGAAATGAACA